>JBAMAV010001559.1:0-41359 GCA_037043315.1 Amiota communis | reverse complement strand
TGGAATGTCTCGGACCTGTACAATAACGGCCTGTCTTCTGTAAAGTAGGAAGTGGCGTTAATTAATGGAAATACTATCACGTCGGACGCGTGGACTGATAGCTTTTCATAAAATACATACATAAGCGTAACACTGCATTATGTTATGGCTGGTACCATGAAGAACCGCTTGTTGGCAACGCAATGTTTGAATGGTGAATCAGCAACAGGTACATGGTATAAAATCCTTTTATGTACAAAAAATTGGGGTAACGACATTTCTCCGACGACATGTCTCCACCGCTCTACAAACGACATATCTCCGCGCGGAGTTATGTCATTTTTAAACGTCATAATTCCGCGCAGAGCTATGTCGTTTTTAAACGCCATATTTCTGAGATTAGTATGGTATCTACTGTACATTTACTTGTATATGTATTGTATATATGTTTTGTTTTAATTTTGGTTGATAATAGGAAAAATTGGGAAACCTTAAACAATTTTGACTAGGATGTGGTCAGTACTTAATAATACTAGGAAGGTAGTTAGTATGTTAAGTAGCACAATCATTGTGCATTTTGATATTTTCCTATGTTAAAGTTAATTTTTGCGCGTAATATTTGATCTTGGATCATATATACATTTGTTTCGAAGAGCCTCCTGGATGTTGAATTATAAAATGGAACGTTGAGCACTATTTTTGACACCTTATTTTGCGCAGTTTGTAATTTACTTTTGTGCGTTTTTAAGCCCACTCCCCAAACTTCAGAACCATATAGTATAATGGGGGCAAAAATTGATTTGTGTATCAGTAGTTTATTTTTGGTCGACAACTTGGATCTTCGTTTAATAATGGAATATAGTGCAAGTATAGTTTTATTTACATTGTCGAGAATTTTTACAATATGCATGTTGAAGCAAGGTTTTTTATCAAGATGAATTCCCAGATATCTAATATCATTTACCCATGGGATTTATTCGATGTTTAGGTTCGAAGAGTAGATGGGTAGGTGAAATTCTTTACGCTTCCTTGTGAAGTATATTGAGCTTGTTTTTACACTCTTCACGCGAGTGAATAGTGTTATAAGTTTGTCATGAAGTTTGTAATCCACAGAAGAAGACATCGCACCCCACATGAAATAAGATTTTGTTAATATTGATGATTCAATATATTTAAAATTGATTCAGCTGATTGGAAATCTCAAGATGTAAACTAGTTATTTTGATCAAAAAATTTCCTCCTCTAACAATATTAAAAAAGAATCAGCTTGTCTTAACAAAATAATACTTCAAAGTGCACACCTCACCATTCCACAATCATCAATAAACGAACACATTGTTGTTATTTATATTGAATAGTAATTTTTAGAGTAGTAATAAATAGTTTACGTCATGCATAAATATTGTAAATTGCATTATAGGCATATGCGTGGCTGTTTGTGATGCACGAATCCTTGGATTCCGATTCGAAAATCCGGATTCTAGAATTATTCGTGGTAATCGAATCCAAAAGAAAATCCGAATCCTACGAATTCCAGTACGAAACCGAATCAAAAATATAATTATTGATAAATAATGATCAAATTTTGTCCTGGCCTGATGCACAAGAGAAGGAAACACCTTGGGGAATTCATGTTAACCGAGGGCGAATTCAAACTTTGTTAAGTAGAAATAATATTATAATTTATCAAGAGAATTGGGCTAGGAGAAACACTCTAAGTCCATGAAGGGGGCACAATAGATCTCATACGGCGCAGTGCATCTTCCCCCAAGATAATAATAATAATAATAATGATCAAATTTTATATAAAAGATATTAGTTTAATTTAATTTAATTTAATGATATTTAAATGTTAAATACAAGAAATTGTCGATTCAGGAAACTAGACGCACAGAAATATCAGAAACATCATAACAATACAAAAAAAGCAAAAGCCAGACAAAGATTTCATGCGTGCGTGCGTGCGAGATATCGTTGCAGTGCCAATTAATAATGGTAAAAAATAATTTATGTATTATTGAAGTCGTTTGGTTTAAATATATATTTCTAGTTTTATTTATATGAAATGTGTGGATGTTTTGATATCAAATTAATTGTGTGTTAAATTAGTGCTTGGACATAAATAGAAGCCATTGAAACTTGAACTATCAAAAAAACTCGTGACACAAAAGTTGTAGCGCTAAGTAATTTATATATTCTGAAAATATAGTATGTGGTGAAGCCTGTAAGAGGCTGTCGTGCTGCGCTTATCTCAACAAGGGGGGAGGGGCATTCAAAAATGTGACTAAAATTGAAAATTATCTTTTCTTTTGAAAGCGTATTGCTTGCCCTATTTGACTGAATTTTCCTTTGTTGTGTTTGTTATAGGCCAATTGGAATAAATACAAATAAATAAATAAATTTTCGTAGAAGAAAATTCCTTCTTCCGTATTGCTTGACAACGGAAAATCCACCGGAAAAGTGGGAAATTTCGACTTTTTATATTTAAATCTGATCGGGACCTGCCTAGATCTAACCTACGCGCGCCAACTCTTCATATCTTATTTCTCCCATCATTGCCTGTGTTAAGAGTAAATAATTGAAATAATTAAAGTAACAAATAAAGTTATCATTTTTTGAGTTGATTCCACGCGGAGATATTTTGATATTTTTGTCTTTGTGTGTGTCCATGTTTACTATTTTTTGGGTGTGTGTGTGCATTATTTCAATTTTTCTTATTTTTCTGTGTGTGAGTGGGTGAATTTTTATATACGCTTGAAGAGTAAAAAAAAATTTTGTTGTCTCGTTTTTTCTAACAAATAAACAATACAATAAACCAAACAAAAATTAAATGCAATACCTCAAAAAAACACTATGTCGCTTCTAAGACCACTTCGGACAATAGCAGTCGTTCATAGGTCATAGGTTCAATTCCCAGTTCTTGCAAGTCAATTTCTTTTTTTTTATTTCTCGCTATTTGATTATTATTATTTTTTTTGAAACATGATGTTTAAAATAGAAATACAAAATCCACACACAAATATACAATTTATGAATATCCCACCAAAAACTAACCTTTACAAAAACGATCATTCAATATAATTTTTATACTCTTCACGGGAGTGAATAGTATTATAAGTTCGTCATGAAGTTTGTAACACACTGAAGGAGACATCGCAGACCACATAAAGTATATATATTTGTGATCAGCTCGATGAGACGAGTTGATTTAGCCATATCCGTCTGTCCGTATGTCCGTCTGTCTGTCTGTATGTATGCAAACTAGTCCCTCAGTTTTTGGGTTAGAGAGCTGCATATAGGTTTCTTTTTACCATACGCAGCACATATGTCGGAATCAGCCGAATCGGACCACTAGGGGGGGTACCTCCCATACAAACCACTATTTAAGTTAATGTTCTTGTTAAAAAAAGTTTTTTGTTTTTTCACATATCGAACTGAAATTTGGACACTATAAGTTTGTGATCTATATCCATCAACCGTGTAAATTTAATGATCCTAGCATTACCAGGAGGTGTACCTTCCATACAAACCCAAATTAAATGAGAAACGTATCTTTATATATATAATTTGAGTGTACAAAATTTTGTGACTGTTTTGCTTCTAAACGTCTAGACCAATTTCGATTTTTTTTGTTTTACTTATGTGGTCACCAAGATGGTTTATGCATCTGTTGGACCCGGTAGGTGGCGCTGTTGTCGAGATAAAAGCACTTTTTTACCAAATTTGTAACATTTTTTTATCTAGCGCCCACTATACTAAGCCGATTTAAATATTTTTTTTTTTAAATGACAAATGAATCCTTATGAAAAGAGTTGCATACTTATTTTTTTCAGTTTTTAACTTTTAATATACTATTTTTAAGTATTAAGTTTATTGAAAACCACTGCAAGACCAAACAAAAAGTTTTGTACGTATTTTCGTTTTTAATGCTTTGGTTGTTCTTATACTTCTTTTTTCTGTCTTAGTACGCACTTTTTGCGCTCTTCGTTTCTGTATTTGATGTTCATTAAGAGTGGGACAAGCAGGAGACAGTGCGTTTCGTTGTTTGTGCTTTGCTTTGTTTGCGTTTCGTGTTTAAGGCTATTGATTATCACGACGGAGCTGCAGCAAAGCGCGCCGGGCTACGCTAGTAAATAATAAAAGTACAATAGAATTGCCACACAAACTGATGTGATGCTAAGAAAGGAAGGTTGGATGCAACTCGGAGGAGCGTGAAGAGTATTACATCTTTGGCATAGCCAATGATAGCCTTTTTTCTGGTTTTTTTTTTTTGTTTTTCTGCTATTTGACTATTTCTATACATATACATACTTTATCAAATCATAAAAACGAAAACAATAAAGAAAAACAGCAAAACTTTCCTTTATTTTTACACTGTACGTTGGAACATTTTTTACAGATTATGAATATGTATTGATGAACTTTTTTTGTCAGTGGATCGGTTTATTTGTTCTTTTGGGCGCGTATATCAAAATTAAAAAAATTCTTGTTCTATTTTTTGTTTGCGACTTTAAAAATTTATTTATTTATATGAAGTTGGCTTATAATTAAAATTACAAGCACTAGCATCAATGGCTATCGGCTCAGGCGGTGATATGGAAATTATTACAATGAAGTATATAAGTATGGAGTATTTTAACTAATTACAGAATACTGATAAGGTAATATTAATAATAATAAGATAATAGTAAAAATATGTAAGTATAACTATAATATAAAGTAAGTAAAAAGTAAGGCAAGTGAATCTACAGATAATGTGTAAATAGTGGACAATTGTATTTTACCTGATAATAATTGATATAATTTGTTTTTTTTTTTTTAATTAGAAATGATTAGTTTTATGTTGTTGAGGGAAGGGTTACTGATTAGGGTAATAGGATTAGAAGAGCCAAAGATTTGTCTTCTGTCCGCGTCAAATTTATGGCACTCTTTGAGGATGTGGTTTATTGTGAGCGGGTGATTATTGTTGCAGGACTGGCATATTGAGGAAATTGTTCTGTCAAATATACGACTGTGTGTTAATTTGCTATGGCCAAGCCTGAGTCGTATGAATTTTATCATGTCTAGACGAGATAAGCCCATACTGGTATATGTTGCATAATTGTGCAACGTTATTTTGTTTACGTTTACCATTCTGTACCATTGGGAGGTATTATCAATGATACTTTCTCTTCTAACCTTCATGTTGTCTTTCAGCATTTCTGAGATGTCGCTCTGGCTGTAATTTGTCGTTCAAATTGTAGGAGCGGTACAAGCGTATTTGGCAGATTTATCTGCTAGCTCGTTCCTTGAAATGTTGACGTGTCCTGGTGTCAAGATCAAAATTATGTTTTTATTCTCTATAAGAGAATTCCTGATTTTGATCCCGTAAATATTGGAGTTATTGATATTTTTAATGCAGTTTATTGCAGAGAGTGAGTCGGAGCATATTGCAGTTTTACTTCTAGTGTTTTTGATCAGTGCGAAGGCTTCAAAAATAGCGATCATCTCGGCTGAAAAAATCGATGTATGAGAGGGTAATGAAGAGATTTCAAGTGGAATGTCTCGGACCTGTACAATAACGGCCTGTCTTCTGTAAAGTAGGAAGTGGCGTTAATTAATGGAAATGGAAATACTATCACGTCGGACGCGTGGACTGATAGCTTTTCATAAAATACATACATAAGCGTAACACTGCATTATGTTTTGGCTGGTACCATGAAGAACCGCTTGTTGGCAACGCCATGTTTGAATGGTGAATCAGCAACAGGTACATGGTATAAAATCCTTTTATGTACAAAAAATTGGGGTAACGACATTTCTCCGACGACATGTCTCCACCGCTCTACAAACGACATATTTCCGCACGGAGTTATGTCATTTTTAAACGTCATAATTCCGCGCAGAGCTATGTCGTTTTTAAACGCCATATTTCTGAGATTAGTATGGTATCTACTGTACATTTACTTGTATATGTATTGTATATATGTTTTGTTTTAATTTTGGTTGATAATAGGAAAAATTGGGAAACCTTAAACAATTTTGACTAGGATGTGGTCAGTACTTAATAATACTAGGAAGGTAGTTAGTATGTTAAGTAGCACAATCATTGTGCATTTTGATATTTTCCTATGTTAAAGTTAATTTTTGCGCGTAATATTTGATCTTGGATCATATATACATTTGTTTCGAAGAGCCTCCTGGATGTTGAATTATAAAATGGAATGTTGAGCACTATTTTTGACACCCTATTTTGCGCAGTTTGTAATTTACTTTTGTGCGTTTTTAAGCCCACTCCCCAAACTTCAGAACCATATAGTATAATGGGGGCAAAAATTGATTTGTGTATCAGTAGTTTATTTTTGGTCGACAACTTGGATCTTCGTTTAATAATGGAATATAGTGCAAGTATAGTTTTATTTACATTGTCGAGAATTTTTACAATATGCATGTTGAAGCAAGGTTTTTTATCAAGATGAATTCCCAGATATCTAATATCATTTACCCATGGGATTTATTCGATGTTTAGGTTCGAAGAGTAGATGGGTAGGTGAAATTCTTTACGCTTCCTTGTGAAGTATATTGAGCTCGTTTTTACACTCTTCACGCGAGTGAATAGTGTTATAAGTTTGTCATGAAGTTTGTAATCCACAGAAGAAGACATCGCACCCCACATGAAATAAGATTTTGTTAATATTGATGATTCAATATATTTAAAATTGATTCAGCTGATTGGAAATCTCAAGATGTAAACTAGTTATTTTGATCAAAAAATTTCCTCCTCTAACAATATTAAAAAAGAATCAGCTTGTCTTAACAAAATAATACTTCAAAGTGCACACCTCACCATTCCACAATCATCAATAAACGAACACATTGTTGTTATTTATATTGAATAGTAATTTTTAGAGTAGTAATAAATAGTTTACGTCATGCATAAATATTGTAAATTGCATTATAGGCATATGCGTGGCTGTTTGTGATGCACGAATCCTTGGATTCCGATTCGAAGATCCGGATTCTAGAATTATTCGTGGTAATCGAATCCAAAAGAAAATCCGAATCCTACGAATTCCAGTACGAAACCGAATCAAAAATATAATTATTGATAAATAATGATCAAATTTTGTCCTGGCCTGATGCACAAGAGAAGGAAACACCTTGGGGAATTCATGTTAACCGAGGGCGAATTCAAACTTTGTTAAGTAGAAATAATACTATAATTTATCAAGGGAATTGGGCTAGGAGAAACACTCTAAGTCCATGAAGGGGGCACAATAGATCTCATACGTCGCAGTGCATCTTCCCCCAAGATAATAATAATAATAATAATGATCAAATTTTATATAAAAGATATTAGTTTAATTTAATTTAATTTAATTTAATGATATTTAAATGTTAAATACAAGAAATTGTCGATTCAGGAAACTAGACGCACAGAAATATCAGAAACATCATAACAATACAAAAAAAGCAAAAGCCAGACAAAGATTTCATGCGTGCGTGCGTGCGAGATATCGTTGCAGTGCCAATTAATAATGGTAAAAAATAATTTATGTATTATTGAAGTCGTTTGGTTTAAATATATATTTCTAGTTTTATTTATATGAAATGTGTGGATGTTTTGATATCAAATTAATTGTGTGTTAAATTAGTGCTTGGACATAAATAGAAGCCATTGAAACTTGAACTATCAAAAAAACTCGTGACACAAAAGTTGTAGCGCTAAGTAATTTATATATTCTGAAAATATAGTATGTGGTGAAGCCTGTAAGAGGCTGTCGTGCTGCGCTTATCTCAACAAGGGGGGAGGGGCATTCAAAAATGTGACTAAAATTGAAAATTATCTTTTCTTTTGAAAGCGTATTGCTTGCCCTATTTGACTGAATTTTCCTTTGTTGTGTTTGTTATAGGCCAATTGGAATAAATACAAATAAATAAATAAATTTTCGTAGAAGAAAATTCCTTCTTCCGTATTGCTTGACAACGGAAAATCCACCGGAAAAGTGGGAAATTTCGACTTTTTATATTTAAATCTGATCGGGACCTGCCTAGATCTAACCTACGCGCGCCTACTCTTCATATCTTATTTCTCCCATCATTGCCTGTGTTAAGAGTAAATAATTGAAATAATTAAAGTAACAAATAAAGTTATCATTTTTTGAGTTGATTCCACGCGGAGATATTTTGATATTTTTGTCTTTGTGTGTGTCCATGTTTACTATTTTTTGGGTGTGTGTGTGCATTATTTCAATTTTTCTTATTTTTCTGTGTGTGAGTGGGTGAATTTTTATATACGCTTGAAGAGTAAAAAAAAATTTTGTTGTCTCGTTTTTTCTAACAAATAAACAATACAATAAACCAAACAAAAATTAAATGCAATACCTCAAAAAAACACTATGTCGCTTCTAAGACCACTTCGGACAATAGCAGTCGTTCATAGGTCATAGATTCAATTCCCAGTTCTTGCAAGTCAATTTATATATAATATAATTTTATACTCTTCACTGGAGTGAATAGTATTATAAGTTCGTCATGAAGTTTGTAACACACTGAAGGAGACATCGCAGACCACATAAAGTATATATATTTGTGATCAGCTCGATGAGACGAGTTGATTTAGCCATATCCGTCTGTCCGTATGTCCGTCTGTCTGTCTGTATGTATGCAAACTAGTCCCTCAGTTTTTGGGTTAGAGAGCTGCATATAGGTTTCTTTTTACCATACGCAGCACATATGTCGGAATCAGCCGAATCGGACCACTAGGGGGGGTACCTCCCATACAAACCACTATTTAAGTTAATGTTCTTGTTAAAAAAAGTTTTTTGTTTTTTCACATATCGAACTGAAATTTGGACACTATAAGTTTGTGATCTATATCCATCAACCGTGTAAATTTAATGATCCTAGCATTACCAGGAGGTGTACCTCCCATACAAACCCAAATTAAATGAGAAACGTATCTTTATATATATAATTTGAGTGTACAAAATTTTGTGACTGTTTTGCTTCTAAACGTCTAGACCAATTTCGATTTTTTTTGTTTTACTTATGTGGTCACCAAGATGGTTTATGCATCTGTTGGACCCGGTAGGTGGCGCTGTTGTCGAGATAAAAGCACTTTTTTACCAAATTTGTAACATTTTTTTATCTAGCGCCCACTATACTAAGCCGATTTAAATATTTTTTTTTTAAATGACAAATGAATCCTTATGAAAAGAGTTGCATACTTATTTTTTTCAGTTTTTAACTTTTAATATACTATTTTTAAGTATTAAGTTTATTGAAAACCACTGCAAGACCAAACAAAAAGTTTTGTACGTATTTTCGTTTTTAATGCTTTGGTTGTTCTTATACTTCTATTTTTTCTGTCTTAGTACGCACTTTTTGCGCTCTTCTTTTCTGTATTTGATGTTCATTAAGAGTGGGACAAGCAGGAGACAGTGCGTTTCGTTGTTTGTGCTTTGCTTTGTTTGCGTTTCGTGTTTAAGGCTATTGATTATCACGACGGAGCTGCAGCAAAGCGCGCCGGGCTACGCTAGTAAATAATAAAAGTACAATAAAATTGCCACACAAACTGATGTGATGCTAAGAAAGGAAGGTTGGATGCAACTCGGAGGAGCGTGAAGAGTATTACATCTTTGGCATAGCCAATGATAGCCTTTTTTCTGGTTTTTTTTTTTTGTTTTTCTGCTATTTGACTATTTCTATACATATACATACTTTATCAAATCATAAAAACGAAAACAATAAAGAAAAACAGCAAAACTTTCCTTTATTTTTACACTGTACGTTGGAACATTTTTTACAGGTTATGAATATGTATTGATGAACTTTTTTTGTCAGTGGATCGGTTTATTTGTTCTTTTGGGCGCGTATATCAAAATTAAAAAAATTCTTGTTCTATTTTTTGTTTGCGACTTTAAAAATTTATTTATTTATATGAAGTTGGCTTATAATTAAAATTACAAGCACTAGCATCAATGGCTATCGGCTCAGGCGGTGATATGGAAATTATTACAATGAAGTATATAAGTATGGAGTATTTTAACTAATTACAGAATACTGATAAGGTAATATTAATAATAATAAGATAATAGTAAAAATATGTAAGTATAACTATAATATAAAGTAAGTAAAAAGTAAGGCAAGTGAATCTACAGATAATGTGTAAATAGTGAACAATTGTATTTTAACTGATAATAATTGATATAATTTGGTTTTTTTTTTTAATTAGAAATGATTAGTTTTATGTTGTTGAGGGAAGGGTTACTGATTAGGGTAATAGGATTAGAAGAGCCAAAGATTTGTCTTTTGTCCGCGTCAAATTTATGGCACTCTTTGAGGATGTGGTTTATTGTGAGCGGGTGATTATTGTTGCAGGACTGGCATATTGAGGAAATTGTTCTGTCAAATATACGACTGTGTGTTAATTTGCTATGGCCAAGCCTGAGTCGTATGAATTTTATCATGTCTAGACGAGATAAGCCCATACTGGTATATGTTGCATAATTGTGCAACGTTATTTTGTTTACGTTTACCATTCTGTACCATTGGGAGGTATTATCAATGATACTTTCTCTTCTAACCTTCATGTTGTCTTTCAGCATTTCTGAGATGTCGCTCTGGCTGTAATTTGTCGTGCAAATTGTAGGAGCGGTACAAGCGTATTTGGCAGATTTATCTGCTAGCTCGTTCCTTGAAATGTTGACGTGTCCTGGTGTCAAGATCAAAATTATGTTTTTATTCTCTATAAGAGAATTCCTGATTTTGATCCCGTAAATATTGGAGTTATTGATATTTTTAATGCAGTTTATTGCAGAGAGTGAGTCGGAGCATATTGCAGTTTTACTTCTAGTGTTTTTGATCAGTACGAAGGCTTCAAAAATAGCGATCATCTCGGCTGAAAAAATCGATGTATGAGAGGGTAATGAAGAGATTTCAAGTGTATTTGTTTGGGTGGTTATACTTTATCCAACGTTATTATCAATTTTGAAGCGCCCGTGTAAACAATTTGGTGGTCATTGAGTAGGTTGGTGATTTCAAGAAAAGATTCTGATAGACTTCAGTGGGGGTTGAGTTTTTTTTAAATTTATATTAATGTGGTGTGAATTGAGATGCCATGCAGGGTATTTACAATAAGAGTTAAGTTATTTTATGGTGGCTTTGGGGATGTCCAAGTCAGAGCTTGTCATGATTATTCTGAGAATGGCAGGTTTTAGCTTGTAGTTTCGAAATCTTTTAAAATTGGTGAAGGATTTGACAATGGTTGGTAAGGGGGAGTCCTTGCAGTTAAGGAGAGACTTAAACATATTTTGCGAAAGAAAATCACGTTCAAATTCGAGTGGCTACATATTGCTTTCATAAAGCAAAGAGTTGGTTTAAGTGGTCGGGAAGGCACCTATACTTCGTTTAATGGCTGTATATATTATTGTTTTAATTTTGTTTAAGTGAGTTTTTGGAGAGTACCCATAAATAAATAAACCGTATTTAATTTTTGAGAGGAGTAGTGATTTGGTAACTCGCATTAATGAGATTGGGTTGCAGTTAAGTTTGGAGGACTTTAGTTACATTGAGTCTGTTATTTAAGGGCGGGAGCAAGTCGTAAATATGAGAATTCCATCGTTGAGTTTTGTTAAAGCGAATAGGGTAAATTCGAAACCAACGCCCCGCCGCTCCTCTTTAGCTAATCCGCTATATTGGGGATGAGGTGATGAAACCTTCGTGGTTCTGCACTGCTCCACCTGTGCTGCCATATGTTTAGGTACCTGCTTCTGATCTCCAAACGGCTATTTCTATGGGAAGTTGCTCGGGCAAGGTATATATCCCTTGCAACCAGGGCTTCCAAATCAATCGGAAGTCTACCTGCAAGTACGCCCGCCGCATCATCTGCAACTGTCCGATAGGCTCCACAGATCCTCAGGTTCGCAACTCTGTGTGCACTCTTTATTCTTCGCAAGCATGACATAGTTGCGAGAGCCCAGTCCAAATCGGAGCCGCATAAAGCAGTACAGATTTACTCATCGAACCTAGTAAAACGCGTATTTGCTGTCTGGGTCCACATACGTTTGGGAGAATCCATGCCAACTATTGTGTTGTGGCAGCTGCTTTTTTAGCTGACTCGATTAGATGGAATTTAAAACACAGACGGTGGTCCAGTAGTACTCCCTGGTACTTGATATAATGCCTCGATTCAATGATGTGTTTCCCGATCCTCATTGACAGATTTTCAACCTTCTTCCTGGAGCTCATGAGTACCAGCTCGGTTTTACGCTCTGTCAAGCATAGATGGTTCTGCCTAAGCCAACTTCTTGAAGCTGCCACAGTTCTCTCGACTTTTGATGCGATATCACTTAGCGTCTTTGCTACTACGACGATAGCTACGTCATCAGTATACCCAACTATCTCCACACCACTGGGTTTATTAATCCGCAGGATGCCATCGTACATGTCATTCCACAGTAATGGGCCCAGTACGGAACCTTGTGGGACACCACCAGTTATCTGATAAGACTTAGTGCCTTCTTCTGTATCACAGATAAGTGTTCTGTCACTGAAATAAGACAATATCATCCGAATCAGGAAGCTGGGTATCTCCAGTGAAGCTAGTGCATGAACAATACAGCTCCAATCTGCAGAGTTAAATGCATTTTTCACATCGAGTGTGACAACTGCACAGTAGTTTTTGCTACCTCCGCCACCTTGTGCCATTTAGAGCCAACTTGGCAATATCACAGAATTTCTGGATTGCTACCACTATGCCTCTGTTTGGTCTGAAGCCAAATGGCAGCTCAGCCAGTCCATTTGGTACCTCAGTGTTTTGCTGGAGTCTAGTACAGATAATTCTTTCTAGGATCTTCCCAGTAGTATTTAGTAGACACTGGGGCCTGTAAGAAGATGGATGATTAGGGGGTAGGCTCCCTTTCGGGATGAGAAGCAACCGTTGGCTCTTCCAGCATTTGGGAAAACGACCTTCTTTTAAGCATCTTGTGAAAACCTCACAGAATACGTGTGGTTTTGCGGCCATGGATCTTTGATCACCTTAGCCCTTTTTGATGCAGCTTCTAGTTCCGATATGCTGACGGCAGGTATATCTTCCTCTACAACCACAAGTGGTCGGAGTATCCTCAACAATCCCCTTGTCGGGAAGAGGCTGGAAACTATTATGTCCATAAGAGCAACGGAAGAAGGAATGTTAGACAGGCCCTTGTATCTGCGCATTATAATTTTATAAGCACTGCTCCAGGGATTATGATCCACTTCCCCTAGCAGTCTTCAAATCTCTTTACTGAGTTGAGACTTCTTTTGCCTGAATTCTTCGTGGAGTTTAAGCATTTCGCGGGAGTCAGCGTTCCTTCTTCTGCTGCGTTGGAATCTTCTACGAAGATGGTGGCACTGCAAGCGGAGTTCTGCAATCTAATCCGACCACCAGAAGTTGGGTTTCCTGCCATTGCTTCTTGCTTTCCTAGACATGGAGGCATCACATATCCTTGATAGGCCTTGCATAAGTCCCCGGGATTGCTGACTTGCACTACCAGTCGCCATCTCTAACTCGGAGATGAACAAGTCCAAGGTTTCTTTGTTCATCTACCAAGTCTTCCAGGCGACGCTCATCCGTATCCGCAATCTTGGCATTGTGAACCGAACTGGCGGGGTAATGCAAAACTGTATTGCAAGGTGGTCACTATGGAACTTCCCATTTGATCATATTTGCAATCGAGGTACTACCGAATGTAAGGTCGATTGCCGAGCTACCTCTTCCGTTGTCACATGTGATGGCATTATTTCGGTTTAGTAGGACCACGTCTAGAGCAGCAAAGGTCTCTATTAATGCACGTCCACACGTATTGGTGTTAATGCAACCCCATTCCACTGCCCAAGCATTAAAATCTCCACCAATTATTTCGGTTTAGTAGGACCACGTCTAGAGAAGCAAAGGCCTCTATTAATGCACGTCCATGCCTATTGGTGTTATTGCAACCCCATTCCACTGCTCAAGCATTAAAATCTCCACCAATTATGAGTGGGGATTTATCCCTCGCAGCACTAACTACATTGTCAAGAAAGGCCTCAAAAGAATCCTAAGAAGCGTTAGGGGATGCATAGCAACTGCAAAAATAGATACCACGTATTTTTGAAGAGGCGAAGACATTTTGCAAGCAAGGATCTCTCTGTTCGAAGGCAGCATCGCCTTGGATACAGATAGCCGCTTTCCTACCGGCATCCTACGTCCATATGTTAGCATTGTCCTTTGCCCTATAGAACTCACTAGCAAGTAGGACATCTACCCTGATATCTATGGCTGTTTGAGAGAGGAGATCCTGAGCTGCACTGCATCAGTTTAGATTAAGTTGGAGGCACTTAATCATGCTTTAGCTTTTAGATCCCGCAAGGCCTTCTTAAAAGCTTCACACTTATAACTCCCAGACATATGTGAGTTATTTCCAACCGAGCAGAGAACGCATTTAGCTTTCTCCTGGCAGGTCTTTGCGATGTGTCCTTCTGCTCCGCACCTAAGGCATAGCTTTGAATGGTCGACACTGCTTTTACATGCTCTTGCCATGTGACCGTACTCTAAACACTTAAAGCACCTTGTGGGGCTTATGTGCTGCCTCAAGCGACATCGAACTCAACCCACTTTAAGAGATCCCGGTTTTTGCAGGGATTCCGCATGGTTCCCTGGTAGGCTTATTGTTGCTGTCTTTGTGCAATCCCTTGCAAGCCTCATTGCCTTAATGGTAACACAGGTGGCCTGAATGAGAGGGAATTGTTTGATGATGGCCGCTATCAAGTCCACAGCTTCTGTGACTTCATCAAGATCCAGGCAGTCAGCCAGGGAGAGAGCTCTCACCGTGGCACAACTCTGCAGTGCTTCCTTCATCTCATCCTTTAGGGTATCAGTCATTGTACTACCCTTCTTGGAGAGTTGAAGTAGGATTTCACCCGTAGCAGTCCTGCGCATCCTGCCAACGCTGTCACCAACCTTTTAAAGCTCGGGTTCCCTTTTATTTCCTTGAGGATGTCCGCGTAGGATAATTCCGAAGCTTCAGTGATGATTAAAGCATCGGGACGTGTTCGGCGAGGCTTCACTTCTACTTTTTGAGGAGGCTGTTTAGAAGGAACCTCGCTACCCTTTTCGAGTCGTGTCTGCTGCGTACCTCTTTCCCGGTTCTTTCGATTTTTTGCCACTTGCCATTTATTCTCCTTTGGCTTTGAGAGCTCTACCAGACGTTCTTGGGAGCTGCTGCTGCTAGCTTTGCTGACTCTGCCTGCAGTGTCCCCAGGGCAACTTTTTTTTTTTTTTTCATAAAGAGAATAAGCATTAGTTTTCTCTGGTATCATTCCCTCGATCGTCTGCACACTGACCGAAGAGACACTCGCAGCTATCCTGTCATGGGGCACCTTCTCATTAACCTCCTCTTTATGCAGCCTTATTGCCAATGCCAACAGGTTCCTCATCTCATTGTTGACATGGCGCTGATTTTCCATTATCAAGGAAAGCTGCTCCAACTTTTTAATAGCACTAGGGGTAATTGTCTCGTCTGGGTGATCATCAACCCCCTGGGGTTTTTTCCCTGGCGTCAGCTTCCTAGGCTGCGGTGCTTTTATTTTTGCTGACCTTACTGGGGCTGGCATGTTTTCAACTGTCACCCTTGTCCTCTGTCTCTTCATTCTTCTTTGCTGAGACCGCAACACTTGTGATAACCACTGTAGGCTCTGATACAGTAACACCTTTAAATGGCGAGGGCACCTCGTTTCCACAACAAACTTCCCATGATATTGGTTGCAGATCTGGGGGCTTCCTTGGGGGGGGAGCGGCTCATTTTACTGCTCCGCCTGAATGCTGAATTTTCAGCGACACTTGTAGTTATGTCCGCTGCAGCAACCAAGTTGTCCATTGCTGCAGTAGTGTTTTTCTTCTCAATACCTTTGTTTCCCTTATTTGTTTCCATTCTTCTGCTTGTTTGTTTGCCAGCGCATCGTGTGCAGGGGGGCGTGCCGAAATAGTCAGGAACGGGTATACCCTCAGAACACAGTTCCTACCCCAGTACCCTAGGGCCTGACCTACGCTTCACCAGTCCCGGAATACACGAACAGAATTCCAGAGCTCACCCGGGGCAACGCAGTATACTTCACTGCGTCCAATGAACACTTCCTGACCAGGGTCCGAAACGGCTGCTTTCTGATCCATACCACGTCTGCCATCTCGGCAGAGCAGGCTCACATCACCACTTCACCTTCATAAGTGGAAAAAAAATTTATAACGGATCCGGAAACTCCCAACGCGACATGTCGTGGAACGGTCATTGCGGTTTAGGCCTACCGCCAGGCTTTAATTACTGTCGACCTATCAGGTTCAGACACAGATCAAGAAGTCACCCAATATGGGAACAGACGCTCTTGGATTTGAGAAGGCTTAGTTAAACGGTCGGCTTTCACTCGCCCTGTGACGAGGATATCATAAGGGCTTGTGCCTTTTAAGCAACCCCCTCCATCCTCGTCGTTGAGGTCACTTAAGTCAAAACATTTGTTAGGAGAAATGTAAACAGAATAAATAGCAAAGTCCAATTGGGAAAAAATATTAACCGAACAGGTGTCGAAGTCATTGTTGTTAATAATAAATTGGAATTTCACTGATTTGTGTATTAGGAGAGCACTGCCTCCAAATTTGTTAGAGTTGTTGCAATTGACCATAGCAAAGATCATAGGAATAGGAATGTTGGTGGTAGTTTGTAAGTGAGTTTCTTGTAGAGCAATAAGTTTGGGATTGTGCTTTCTTATTATAAGTTGAAGTTCCTTGTAATACACACAGGACGCTATGACTTTCGTGCGCGAGTGCGAACGAGCGTGTTTATTTATAACGTTTACATGTAATCCCAAATAGCAGGAGATTACATCTTTGTTATTTCCAGGCCAAAACGCAATGCATCATCATGATATAACAGCACGTAAGTTCAAACGAAAATTGAAGTCTTTAATAAGCTTAATTACAAAATTACACGTATTCGGTCCCACACGTTGCTGGACGTATTCGATTGAATGGCAAAAGCGAGGATTACCTCATGCACACATTTTGATGTGGTTTGTCGCCAAAATACGCCCTGAAGAAATCGAAAGTGTATTTTCCGCGGAAATTCCAGATCCGTCTACTGATCAACTACTGTTCGATATTGTTACCACAAACATGATTCATGGCCCATGCGGCAATCTGAATCGTTTATCGCCTGGCATGGCAGTTGGAAAATGTAAAAAACGTCTGCTGAGCAGCATTGGGCTGTACAGCAACACAACTTCGTCTACTATTCGCTATAGTGTTGACTACATGTTTCCCGGGACGAGACACGTTGTGGTATAAACACAAAGATCCAATGACTGACGATATATTGCATCGAATTCGCACACGGTGCAACGATCTAATGATTACATTCAGCGACCCATTGTATAATGAAGCATTGATTGCTATCGACGTTCTTTGCGTTGTCATTGCCAGTTTATTACTCATTCATTTCGGTATGCGTTTGCCAAATCGGAGTGCATCTAATTATTTTAAAACCGAAATGAATCGTGCACTGCAGTACAATACTGCAGAAATGGCAGTGATTGCTACTCGCAATGTCCCACTACTGTCTGATGAACGAAAAATCATTAACGACCGCATTATTAATGTAGTTTCACCGGAACAAGGTGGATTCTTTTTTTTTTTGTTGCAACAGGTGGAACTGGCAAAACATTTCTCATTTCGCTAATTCTCGCCGAAACACGATCAAGTAATGGCATCGCATTGGCCATTGCATCATCTGGCATTGTAGCAACTTTATTGAATGGAGGGAGAAAAGCTGATTCGGTATTTCAACTGCCTCTGAATATTCAAAATAACCCAGACGCTGTGTGCAACATAATAGACAATCGTTCATGGCCACAATGCTGAAACAGTGCAACATTATCTTCTGGGATGAAGTCAATATGGCCCACAAACATGCTCTTGAGGTGTTGAACAGAACAATCAAAGATATAAATAAATGGGTGTGGCTGTGTCATGGACATGGCCGTCTGTTTTGCGTGGATCATCTATGTGTGTTATAATCATTTTAAACTAAAGTGTGCTACGAATTTTCATGTTTTATTTGTGATGGCTAAATTTCTTTTCGTCAGGCTAAGGATTAAATAAACAAATTATTATAATTTTAAAAATAATTGGTCTGTGATAAGAAAAATACAAACAGAGCATTAATTTGAAGATGCCATTAACTCTTACTTTTACAAGACAGACAAGACCCATCTTTGGGTTTTTGATCTGTAAATTCATCTCGAATATGTTAATGTTAATTTTGTTGCAATCAGTGAAGTTATTCATATTGCGATATATGGCTAAATCAACTCATCTTGTGGAGCTGACCAAGAATATATGTACTTATATACTTTATGGAGTCTCCGATATGAATGAGAGCTGAGCACGGTTAACCAAAGAAAAGGAGTTAGAAGAATGAGCACGTTGTTACTGCATTCATACACATTAGATCTCAATTACCTACTCACTTAATTTCAAACAACTAATATAAACAAGTAAAATTGAAATGATTAAATTTTGTAATCATAATGATGATAATGATCAACAATTTTTTTTTTTTTTTTTTTTGTGTTAAACATGCATGCATTTTTATTGAGCTACTACCAATCAAGGTGCAAATACCTTATGAGGCAGCATGTAGTGATCGCGAAGTAACATTGATTTGCAGTATTATTTGTATTACCAATATTTACAATGGATTAATTGTTAAGTAATAAGTGATTAAAGTGACGGTTTTTAGTTGCCGTATTAGGGTGGAGTTTTCTTGCCAGTCTATTCGTGTGGTTCCTCAGTCTATCACTGTACCCACTTGAATGGAAATTTATCTGACTATTAACATAGGTTGCGTCTAGATCATGGTGAATGCAATTGTTCCTAACATACCAAGGGCAGCCAGTGATTGTGCGCCGTGCGTAGTTCTGTTATTTCTGCACTTTCAATCGATGGGACCTGGCTGCCGTTCCCCATATTTGAATCCCATATCTCCAAATCAGTGCGATAACTTAACAATAGACTGTCCTCTTATTCTGCAGCGACAGTATGCTTCTACAAGTCGCTACTGTGACTTGTACATGTTTTCGAAAAATAAGCCGTCTATCCAGGATTAGACCAAGGTATTTGCCTTCAGATTTTTGCTCCAAGTTCATTCCATTGATGGCAACGGGTGGGGAAGTCGTCTTCTAAGCGTAAAGCGGACATTGCTACTTGTAGTTGGTTTGAGCTGAACGTTCCACCTCCGAGCCCAGGCAGTCAGTTTATCTAAGTAATTCTGCAGGACCAGGGTGCTTGTGGCGCTGCATGGGCTACTCACCATGAAGCAAACATCGTCTGTATACGTCGCCATAAGTAGGGACTAAGGTGGGATTCCGAGTGTAACGGCATCAGGAACGGGAATATCTGCGGCAAATAAAGAATATAAGAAGGGTCCAAACACGCTTCCCTGGGGCATGCCTGCACCCACAGGGTGTGGGGCTGACTGTGGCGCCCTAACTTGAAGGAATGACCATCCAAGTAGGACCGTATCAGAACAATGTAGTGCGAGGGTAGAGCGGCTTTGATCTTCTGCAGTAGCCTCTGATGACACACGCAGTCAAAGGCCTAAGCGATGTCGAGGAAGACTGCATTACAGAACATTTTTCCATCTAGTGCCTTCAATATATGATCGGTGGTACTATGCAGCTGTTCCACAGTATCATTTACTGCTCGAAAACCGTATTGGTGATTGGAAAAAAAAGTAAAGCAACAAGAAAAAATATAAAACAAACAGCAATAATAAAAGTGAATGTGCATTAAGCGATGGGAAAAAAATAAACATAGAACAAAAACAAAATACACACAAAACAGCAACAAAAGCAAAAACAACAAATTGAACGAAAATTTTTACAGCCAAATAAGGCGAAATTGCGACGCTTCCCACACCGCCCACTGCAATGTTACACAGCCCGTAACCAATTCTTTCAGTGGTGTAATTAGATTTTGGATGTGGACAACAGTTAAGCAATTACTACACCAAACTGTATACCCATTTTTCCTACCATCAATTTTTTAGGTTTACCCCATGGTATCAAAATTATAGACGTATCCACGTCAAAAACAACGACAAACTATTCGGTGGCACTCAGTTACTCCTTTCAGGTGATTTCAGAAAAACACTTCCCGCCATTCCACGTTCAGCGTACGCCGATGAGATCAACGCTTGCTTGCAATCATCGTCACTGGCATGCCACCACACATTCTACAACTGAAAGTTGGATCTCCGGTTATTTCACTTCGGAATTTAAATGGCAAATCACGAGGAGTACATGTTTTGCTGCCATGCATTCCAATAATCCCAACAGACGTCCCAATTGAATTCAAATGCGTTTAATATCCCATTAGATTGGCATTTGCAACGACAATCAATAAGTTGCAAGGCCAAACGATGTCCGATTGCAGCTTAGATTTGGTCACACCATGTTTTTCAGATGGACTATTATTCGTGACATGTGCTCGCGTGGGAAAACCACCTAACTTATTTATATTGACTGAAGAAGGACTAACAAAAAATATTGTTCATTCAATTGCACTACGAAATTAATACTGATTTTCTGTGTATCATTCTACTATTTTACTTTACAGTCGGGCCTCGATTATCCGTGATCCGGTTAACCGGTAACCCCGATTAACCGTGATGGCCAAAGATCAGTCTATTGTTTTTTGTTTGCAATGTTTTCAAATTGTTCGCTTCGATTAACCGTGATTACCTCTATTATCCGTGATGGCAGAATTTTTATTTAGAATTTTTTTTATTAAGCACAGAAGCAACTTGGAAGCAAACGCTCTCACAAGTCTGTATACATACATAAACTCCTTGAATTAATTTTTTTTTAATGTAAATATGTAGTATGTACACCAATGTTCACTGGTTAAATAATAAAAATACATTTTTAAAAAACTGTATAATCAAAATTGTTATTCGATTAACCGTGAAAATCGATTATCCGTAATGCTTCTGGTCCCGACCATCACGGATAATCGAGGCCCGACTGTACGTTACGATTAAACATGTTTTACTTTTTTCACGCTACTCATTATTTCGCGATGCAGGACATATCCATTTGATCTTCATCAAAGAAAAAATGTTGGCATACGTATACCCCGTTTTTTGGGCCAGGGCGTAGCAACGTGAGTTAAGTGACCTCAAACCATGTTCACAAATATGTACGGGAACACAAAATAGCATAAGCATGACCAACGTAAAAAAGGATAAGTAGCACTTGTCTTAAATGTAAGATAAACCTGTAGATAAAACTGTAAACAATAAGAAAAATTAAGAACGACACTTGCATATGTCAGAAAAATGTTAGAGTAAGTCAGTCTTAAGGCATACACCGAATAAATAAGTAAAATTTACTCTGAATAGTTTTTTTTAACTAGAAACGTAAATGGCGGGAATTAATATCAAAAGATATTAATAATCGAATTGTGGATATATTATAAAAATAATATTTCATCGGCACGGGGTGATTAAATAAAAAAAATTAAAAAACACAAACCGACCTAAGTTTATCTAATTTGGGTCGATAAGATAATCAATCGGAACATACATTTAATTAACGGCATAAATAAGATTAAACAAAAATTAGAAAGAAAAAGAATATTAATTTCATATCTGGTATTTTCCAACAATTAACAAAAATAAAATAAACACTCACTTTAATAATAAAAACAAAAATATAAAATTTAATATATACGTAAAAACAAACTATACTTTGCAATTGGTAATTAAATGCGGTGGCATTTGCTTGAAAAAACGGGGAAAGAAAAATCAGAAAAATCAAAATACATATAACCTTGAACAAAATAAATTAAACTTAAACTTAAAAAAATAAAGCAAGAACACTAAACGAGGAAAATAAACGGAATATGAAACGTTAGTTTGAAAAAACGGCGAAAGCAAACCTGAAAAAAAATACATTTAACATTGAAAAAAAAAAATTGAACTTGAACTTGAAAAAATAAAGTAAACACACTAAACTAGGAAAACAAACGTTAGTTTGAATCAGACGTGAAAGATAAGTGAGACCAAGAAGAAACAGTGATCTCGAAGTGGAAAAAAGGGAAGAAAAATTTGGTAATGAATGAAAATTTTATAAGTGATTAAATCAAATTAACAAAATTCAGAAATACAAAACAAATACAAATTAAAATAATACAAAATATACCACATACAAAGCAACAACAAACAAAATAAACCAAGAGGAAAAAATATATCAATAAAATTCAACGAAAATTGAAAAAAAAAAACAATAAAACAGCAAGAGGAGACAGAGCTCCAAGATCTCAATACACCATTACAAGACCAAATCTAGGCACTGCAGGAAACAATAAAACATCAAGCCCAGCAAATACAACTACAAAGTAAATCCATGAAATTACAACACCATTTGAACCAGATGTTACAGTTACAATAATTAAGCCAAAAACAACTAATACCTAACTACCAGCAGGGATCTCTAGGTCTGACCCCTAAAGATATCGTAGGGCAGTTCAGAGCAATACAACCACTCCATAATGAAAATTATCTTGTGCCATTTTTGAAGTCAGTCGACCAAACAATGACGTTATGCGGAGAGAACACACAACTTTAAGGATTTAGACTCAATTACGTACTCAACGAAAAACTTCGGGGAAATGCAGTGGCAATTACACACGAACTACTAGACAATACAACCTAGATAGAAGTCAAACACAAGCTAAGATGGCACTTCATACCAAAAACGACTTTCGCAGATATATACAACATGCTTCGAGGGGCAAAAAAAGTAAGTATGACATAAACACACTGTATAAATTAGAAGATAAGAAAGTATATTTATATACCCCGAGATGTGTTAATAGAGATTTAGTAGCCATTTTGATAGAAAAAATTGATGGGCCAACAAGGGGATTCATTGACGATACCATGGAATTACAAGACATCATACTTAAATATACAAAAAATAAGATGCTAGACGATTTAAGAGCAATCGACTACAGACACAGAAAACCACGAAATAATACTAAAAATCGGAATATTAACTATTAGTTTCATAATCACAATAATAATAATTTCTATAACAATCAGGATATTAATAATTCCACTCGTAATAATAACAATAACGGCCCCAATAACAACAAATACCAAAACCCAAATAATAACTCAATCGATAATAATTACAATCGGATTGGGTACAATGCAAACCCAGTTCCTAACAACAATAGAAACCAAAGACAATATAATCTAACAACAACCAAAATAATGTTGGACCAAATGCAATTATACCCAACAAACCACACTACGTAGAGATACAAACAGCTGAAGAAACTGAAGTTGACATTAACGAGGAGGTAAATTTTTAATGTCGACTTACGGATCACATTACATAGGCAAATATAACGTAAAATGCCTAATAGATACCGGGTCTACATCCAGCATCTTAAAACCCGGGACCCTTAATGAATATCCTCAAATGCCATTAGATTAGCTCTGTTCTTATAGGTCGCTAAATGGAACGAAGGAAATTAAATATTCGGTGACAAGACGATTTCCCAAACAATTTAAAGGGTTTGGCACACTACAATGGAATCTGATTGATTTTAAAAACGATCAATTTTCAGGTATAATTGGCCAAAATTTCTTAATTCCGCTACAATCAAAAATTAATAATGAGCTTCTATTCGTTGAGATCCTCGGAACTAAATTACATTTCGATGAGTTGAATTATCTAAGGTCAATGGAGAATATAAGCGATTTACAAACAATCGAAAGCGTCGAAAAACATAAATTCCAACTTAAACATCTAATGGGAGAGGAATTCGATAAAATAACCAAACAACTACACGAATTTGATGACCTTTTTTTAAAGACGGCGACACATTGTCAGCCACAAACGAGGTGCATCATGAAATTGTGACAACAACTAATAGGCCCTTATATTCCAAGATATATAGTTACCCGCAAATCTACGAAGAAAAGATAAGCAGACAAATACAAGAAATGATACAACAAAATAAAGTAAATGAAAGCTATTCAGCATACAACATCCACTTATGGGTAGTAGACAAACAACAAGATAATTCGGGGGAAAAAGAAATATAGAATAGTTATAGACTATAGAAAGTTTATCGAACATACAGTTGACGATATATACCCCATACCAAGTCTAAATGCCTTTCTAGATAAAATAGGCAGGGCACTATACTTTACTACTTTCGACCTGGCGAAAGGTTTCCACCAAATCCCGGTAAGAGAAGTGGATAGAGCAAAAACAGCATTTTCCACACCATATGGACATTACGAGTGTATTCGTATGCCTTTTGCCTCAAAAATGCACCATCAACCTTTCAACGGCTAATGAAGAAGGTCCTGATGGACCACATTAACAACACCTGCGTAGTCTACATGGACGATATCCTCGTGTTTAGCACCTAGCCGCAAGAACATATCACGAGTATAATAGCAATATATGGGGGCTAAGTTTGTAACACTTCTGTGATGATTGTTGATTGTCTACGGGGCAGTGCAAACAGGCGAAAGGCTATATTGCTAAATGCCTAAAGACCGACCATTGTAGCAAATAGCCACACCTGCACGAGGTGCCCCCGCTCTCAACTGAAAATGGCGGATCTAGAAAGGCAAACTCGATAAAACCCGTAGTCCCAGGTGTTATTCGTACCGTGCTTATGGGATGAATGGCACTACGTAAGTCTGTCTCGAAACGGTGGCCTCCAGATACCGGGCACCCTCTGGTTGTAATTAAGCCTTACCGTAACACCGGGGCACTGTTGCGGTGGACTTGTATTCCCCTTTACTCGTGGGACCAAATGGCTGAGAAAATCAATTAAACCTTTTTACAAGAGGCAGTAGTGCCTAGTACAAACCAGGTCAATAGTGACCTTTCTGCGGAAATTGCAGAAGTGCTTTCTTTATCGCAAACGGATAAGGCTTTACATAGCCTACCCAAAAGCAGCGAAAGCATTGGAATGGATGTCGACAGTGTGGATATAGGTCCTGATGACAACCTTACAAAAGAGGAAGAGGATAATCTTCTCGTCTCAGCTACCCTTATCCCTGAAAGGACGGTAGATGGCGTCAAAAAGGTGCGGCTATGTGGTGCTGCCCGTAGACGTCTTAAACTCCATCTAAGCCGAGGGCATAGCATTGAAGAGGCTGGAACACTTGCTTAAAAGCCAACTGCTCTGAAACGTCAACGCTCTAGCAGTACCTCACCAAAACAAAGCGCACCCAAAAGAGCTAGCGTAGGAACGGTGGCAGTAACGGTAAATAGGACAGCTGTGTCTACTGAACCTTCAAGGCCTGAGCCAACAGGGCCTACCCTTGCAAGGGAGGTGAGGACAGCACAAATATCCTATAAAGATGTTACGTGCAGCACAAAACTTGGAATCATACCACCTAAATATCCAAACACCATATGGTCTACGGAACAACTCAATGCCATACAACACACCATCCTAGAATCGATTAGAAAAAATCAATCACGTTCGGAAAAACCAGTCTTTAATAGCTGCACTTTCCGCTTGGGATGGCTAGTTAACTCCTGTGGTAATAATGACACAGTCACTTGGTTAAAGGCAGTAGTGCCTAAACTAAAGCCGTGGAAGGATGCCGAGTTGAAGATCGTTGAAGAAGATGAAATACCACGTCCTCAGATCTACATTGGCTACTTCCCTGAACTGGACAGTACTACCACAGAAGATATACTAGGTCTTCTGAACGGGCAGAACACTGACCTAAGTGTGAATGACTGGCGAGCACTCAGTAGAGTGCGTAAAGGTACGGTCTCGGATATTACCTTCGCCATAGACCCTATCTCAGCCGAAGTCATAAGGAAAAATCAACTCTGGTTGAACTATGGCTTCGGTAGAATACAAATGCGCCCCAAGAATAAAAGTGAGGCGAATGATGCGACACATGGTAAAGTGTCTGAGGCACGAGCGAGCTCCAAAAGCTCAAAGTGTCCATCCACGATTACTGCAGAGTCAATACCAGAGCAACCACAGTGCTCTAATGTAGCTGCAGTAACAACTCCAGCATCTGATCCAACAGAAAGACGTGAGCAAGTTTAGGAGGGCATAAGAATGTGACCATCGCTTCATGCTGCCACCAAAAACCCATGCCACGATCACCAGCGTGCTAAAATGGGAGGCTATAGATCCGCAGAAGAAGCGATCTTGCTGGGTAGCAACAGAGGGAACAAGAGGGCGGCAAGTGCCCGTAAAAAAGCCAATTAATGGCTCTTCCCCAAAGCAAAGCCAGCAGCAATACAAGGCACCTCGGATGGCTCCAGATAAATCTCCACCGTGCCAAAGCTGCCTCAGATATACTGGCAAGGAGGTTTAACGCTGAGCTCTTGGATGTAGCTTTCATCCAAGAACCATGGGCATATAACGGAGTCATCAAAGAGCTCCACAACTCAAATGGTAGGTTGATCTATGCCACCAATAAGAATCGCCCTAGAGCGGCAATTCTAATTAGTAACCAACTAACCTTTCTTCCTTTCTCAAGGTTTATTTCTGAAGACCTAGTGGCGATTTGGGCAAAAGTGCCTACCAGCAAAGGGGAGCATGAGGTCATCCTTGCCTCTGCTTATCTACCGGGAGACGCGGCTACTGCCCCAACAGAGGAAGTTTTGGCCCTAGCGGAGTATTGTCAGCAGCGTCATATCCGATGGATTCTCTCCTGCGATGCAAACGCACACCACACAACTTTAACACAAGGGGTGAGTACCTTCTTGAATTTTGACTAAGTCATAATATTACCATATTAAACCGAGGCAACGAACCGACGTTTGTGAATGCAATAAGAGGGGAAGTTCTTGATCTCACTCTTGCTAGTCACAATGTCTCATCGGAAGTCTCAAATTGGCAAGTGTCAGGAAACATCCATGTCAGATAATATGCACATACGGTTTGATGTGGTGGCAACTGTAACACAAGCCAAAGTTTACAGAAATCCCAAGAAAACCAACTGGGATATCTTTTACCTCTGTCTATAGCATGGTACTAACTGCTCAAATAAGCATATCTATTTAAAATCAGTGCTTGAATCAGAAACTGATTCTAATAAAATCAATGCCTTTTATAAAAGTTGTCCAGAAAAAGTGCATAAACCACGAAGGGATGTTCCTTGGTGGAATAAGACGCTTACTGAACTTCGAAGCAAGGTAAGAAGATTATTCAATAGTGCTAAACGAACGGGGGACTCGGTTTCCTATAAAGAGGCTCTAACTGCCTATAATATAGAATTGAGAAGATCTAAAAGAGCTAATTGGAGGAATCATTGTGAGAAGATCTCATATCTTCCAGATGTGATTTGCCTTCAAAAAGCCTTAGTTAAAGATCACTCAAACGGTATTTGTACCCTGAAAAAACCAGATGGCAGTTTTACACAACCCGGGAGAAACCAGCAAACTGCTGCTGGACACTCACTTTCCGGGTCACTCAGCTTCCAAAGAACATCCAGAACTGGTGGAATCCACGGTATCCATCAATACTATAGATGTTAAGCTGGCTAGTAAACTGTTCCATGAAAAACGGGTGCAATGGGCTTTATCATCATTTAGCTCATACAAATCTCCAGGGCCTGATGGGATATACCCTTGTCTGCTCCAACATGGAGCCAAGTACATTGTCCCAAAATTGGCCAGTATATTCAGAGCAAGTCCCTTCGAAATGGGCTGAAATATAAATAGTGTTCATTCCAAAGGTAGGGCAAAAGCCAGAACAGCTACCTAAATCTTATAGACCTATAAGTCTCAGCTCATTTTTCCTAAAATCAATGGAAAAAATATTGGATCAGTATATAAGGAATAAGAACCTTATAAATTTCCCTCTGCAAAAACTAAAATTTGCATACCAACGTGGCAAATCAACAGAAACTGCAATACATAGCCTAACAACTGTCATTGAAAAGGCTCTTGATTCCAAACAAATAGCTCTATGTGCATTTATCGACATATCAGGAGCTTTTGATAAGAGTTCATATGAGGCAATAGAAAATGCCCTTCTACGGAAAGAAGTACCCACACCTATTATTAAATAGATAATAGCTATGCTTGAATCTCGGACTATTAATTTACAGCTTGGAGGAGAATTAAAATCTATCACAGCCACATGAGGTTGCCCACAAGGGGATGTACTCTCTCCACTTCTGTGGACGTTAGTGATAGATGAACTCCTCTACAAGCTTAATGGTCCAGGTTTCAATACACAAGGTTATGCAGATGACCTAGATGTATATATTGTGGGCTGGCTTGAGCAGACTATCTCTGACCGCATGCAACAAGCCCTAAAAATAATAAATAAATGGTGCAGTGAGAAAGGGCTCTCCAATAACCCATCAGAAACTGTGCTGGTGCCATTCACCAGGAAGAGAAACATTACTCTCAAATGTCCTGTGTTAAATGGCATTACAATCCAATTTTAGAACGAAGCGAACTGTCTAGGGGTTATCCTTGATAAAAAGCTAACGTGGAACCCACATCTAAATAAAGTTACAAAAAAGGCTACAAGGGCATTCTTTGCTTGCACTAGACTTTTTGGTAAAACCTGGGGTCTAAATCCTAAAATGACCTACTGGACATTCACTACGGTCATTAGACCAATAGTCACGTATGCTTCCATTGCATGGTGGCCTAAAGTCAAACAAAGGAATGCAGTAAATATACTAAGTAAACTGCATCTACTTGTATGTGTCAGTATCACAGGGGCTATGAAAACGTGCCCCACTGACGCACTAGGGGTGTTCTTATACATCCCACCATTACCTATTCTAATAGAAAAGGAAGCTACTCTTAGCGCCTTGAGACTGGAAGCTATTGCCAAATTAAAAGGGGGCAATATTAAGGGACACCTACAAATTTTTGAAAATTTTCTAGACAGTCTCATTTTGCATAGAGATGACACTCTATTGTCTAAAACTATCTTCTCCAAACTTTTTCAAATCATTATTAATGATCGTGAAGACTGGAGAACTAATTCTATTAAATTCAAACCCGGCTCCCAGATATGGTTTACATACGGGTCTGAACTTGAAAATGGTAGAACAGGGGCCCAAAATTCAAAAAATTTATCCCAGTGGGTACCTACATAACAATATTTCAAGCGGAAATGTATGCTATTGAAATCTGTGCGAGGGAATGTCTTCGCAGGAAAATGAGAGGAGTAGATATTTACATACTCTCGGATAGTCAAGCGGCCTTAAAAGCCCTACAGTCGGTCACTTTCACCTGAAAGATGGCATATGACTGCCTTAACCTGTTAAATGAACTGGGTAACTTTAATATTGTTGTATTAAGGTGGGTACCAGGACATGAAGGTCATGAAGGCAATGAAAAGGCCGACTACTTGGCTAAACAAGGGGCGATCATGCCCTTTTTCGGTCCTGAGCCATTCTTGAGAAAAAGAAATTTCTAATGAAGAGTATTACATTATTGGCATACCCAATGATAGTCTTCTTTCTGGTTTTCTATTTCCTTTGCTGTTCAGCCATTTATATGAAAATGTTTAATAACAGATCTAAACTCAATTTTCTCCATTTTTGTTAACAAAAAAATTTTTTTTTCTTCAATGCACGAGAAACACACAACAACTCAACCAATCTGGCTGAAACTTCACTAGTGATGCTGCATGAAAACATACCGTTTACAGTAAAAGTCGCGCTATCTGTTGGATTTTCGAAGGACTTATTGACCCCCCTCGTATTATTGACTGAGAATACAACGAGAGAGTGAGAGAGAGAATATATGTTGTCGTTGTAATTGCATTTATTCCTGTCAATTTTTGTTAACCATGTGCACAAGAGGATTGTCAAAAGTTATATTAATTCTATTGACTGTATTGACCAAAGACTGACTCAAAATTCCAAAAGAAAAAAATGAGAATGCGTAGTTTTGTGAGCGAATTGTCCCGTTATGTTCGCTCTTAAAATTAATGTAATTGTAATAGTGTTATAATTTGTGGAAAAAGCATTTACTGCCACTAAAATATTGCAGCTTTTCATTCATTACACAGCAAAGTTTCTTCAAATGTGATTTTAGTATTAAATTAAAGTATTCATTATTATCATTTAAGCCACACTAGGAAGTAAAGGAAATATTTGTTTACTTGCAATGTACGGAAAAAGTGTAAAACACAAGACTTGTTATTTTAATTGCAGTTAGTTTACATATTTTCTTATCAAAACATCAATTATGCCAAGTAGTTCAAATATAGGTCGTAGCACGCCAAACGCACACAGATATCGTTATCGGAATTATGAAACTAACGAAGAAAGGGAAACCAGACTGTCCTATGCAAGATCAATGAGTTCTTTGCGTATAAATAGAGAATCATCTGTCGAACGTGAAATTCGTCTTGGTTATGGCAGAGAAAGACGCACATTTCTCAGAGATCCCTAGAATTGTCCGAACGCAGGTCGATGAGGACTTCTGATTTGTGGTCAAATAAGTTAAATTCTGCCATGAATTACGTTCCATTCTATTGAATACAAGAATGATCCTGTCGTTTCAATAGATACAATGTCGTTTGTCTGCGAATATTGCTCTGCTTTGAAAAGGAAGGATGAGTCCAAATGTCTTTGTTGCTTACAAGGAAAAATAAAATTACTTGAAATTCTTCCTCCACGTGAACCACTATACTCTTTTCTTACGGGTGATCATCCTAAATCAAAAACATTCATGCGCAACATACGCCGATACAACAATGCATTCTAAATGACATCTTTTAAGAGTAGGCAGGTTGTTGAGCGAGATTTTATGCCTATATTTAAAAGACAGGGTCAAGTATATCATTTTGCAGAAAGCTTGCTACCATATGGGTGTGATGATCACAAATTTCTACAGATCTATTTTATATCAGATCCCGAAACACAAGCATCAGCGAGGTGTAACAGTGTCGCACAACCAATGGATCAAAGTTTGGTAAGACTTCTACAAGATTTGTTACATTCCCATAACAGCTACAGTCTTTCAAAACTGCTATAGAGAGCGTACCGCCAGGAACACCCGACTTTAATATCGTAATCCATGCAAATAAAGTGCCTGCTGGAGAACACATCGGCCGTTATATTGTCTCATATACGAGTGAAGTTGCAGTTGTGATAGCTGGACATCAATTTGATAAACGAGACATTGTATTGCACAATCGTGACGACAACTTGCATAGAATATCCGAGTTGCACCGATCTTATGACAGCTTACAGTATCCTTTGATGCTATGTCGGGAGAAGACGGATATACTATAAATATTACTCAAGTTGATCCAGTTAGTGGAACACCTCTTCATAAAACAGTTTCATGCATGAACTATTACTGTTATCGAATAATAAGGAGGCATGCAAATTTTAACCACTTATTGAGGTATGGAATGTTAACGAACCAATACTTAGTCGATCAATATGCGAAAATTGAATCGGAGCGAGTAGCTTACATCCGAAACAATCAAACTAAATTGAGAGCAGAAAACTACGTTCATCTTCAGTATGCTTTACAGTCGAATGAGCACAGCAACGAAATTGGACAATAAGTGATACTGCCTTCATCATTCACTGGTGGGCCTCGATATTTACATGAAAAACCACAGGATCCCATGACTTACGTGAGACATAACGGTTTACCTGATCTATTTATTACTACAACATGTAACCCGAACTGGGCAGAAATCGAAGAAAATAATTACTTCAATTTAAATCCACAAGACAGATATGATATAGTGAACAGAGTGTTCCATTTAAAAGTGCAGAAACTTCTATTTCTCATAAGCAATGCTCACATATTTGGTCCAGCTCGATGCCACATGTACACTTTACAATGGCAGAAAGGTTTGCCTTATGTCCATCTACTGGTATGGTTAATTAAATTAGACTGGATAAAATTGATAGCGTCATTTCGGCGGAGTTACCAAATAAAGAAATTGATCCAACCCTTTACGAAATTGTAAAAAAAAAATAGTACATGGCCATTGCAGATCTTTGAATCCTAATTCTCCATGTATGCGTGAAGGCACCTATATCAAAAAATTTCTGAAATCATTCCAAAGCCAAACATCTACCAATGACGACGGATATCCTAAATATCGTCGACGTCTGCCAGAAGAGGGTGGGCATATTGCTACTGTCCGAAACCACGAAATTAACAACCGTTGGATCGTTCCCTATAACTCATTGCTTTTCAAAATATTCGATGCTCATATCAACGTAGAGATGTGCAGTTCTATTCTATACAATATGTTACAAAATATATTAATAAAGGTACCGATCAAACTACATTCATCATACAATCGCCAAATGAGGTAGACAAATATCAATCTGGTCGTGACATCTGTAGCTCGGAAGCAGTCTGGTGGATTTAATCATTCGACATTCATAACCGAGCACCCACAATTACCCACCTCGACGTTCATTTAGAAAATGGCCAGAGAGCTTATTTTACTGAAAACAACATTTCCGATGTTGTTACAAATCCGTGGGATACAACTTTAACAGCATTTTCTAAATTATGTGCTCAAGATAATTTCGCAAAAACCTTGACATATGACAAAGTTCCAAGCTTTTATACATGGAATAAGACTGCTTAAACCTTCCAACGTAGAAAACAAGGGGTCCAGCCGAAGGGTTTCCGAAAAAAAAAACAAATGCGCTGGGGAGGGCTTATGTAGTTCATCCCAACAACAGCGATTGTTTCTATTTGAAAATGTATCTTCAAATATTAAAAGGTCCCTCATCTTTCGCACAGCTCAGGACTATACAAGGTGTAACGTATCAAGCAGCGTGTAAAGAGATGGGTCTCTTAGAAGATAACTCCCTTTGGGATAATACAATTTCGGAAGCTGCTATTTGTTGTTCAGCGAGGTAATTGAGGTATTTATTTGCCATTATTGTAGCTTTTTGCTAAGTGACCGACTTTCTATTTTATTTATTTTTTTTTATTAATGGTTTATTTATTTGAAATATAAAAAAATTAGCTTACTTAAATAAACAATAGTTCCATACATAGTATATTCGATCGCTTGACCCGAAAAGAGTACTCTGGATCCTGAAAATTTATAATGTATCTTCTTTTTGAGAACTTAATTATCGTATACGCTAACATTATTTTCAATTGAAAGAGTTACTACAAAATGTATCGAAAAAGTTTATAAAAAAACGTTACTTAAATTTACTTGCAAAAAAAAAAAAAAAATTATGATAAAAGCAAAAGGGAAAAGGGAGTGTGGTGAGTCACCAAAGCTTTGCGCATTTGTAAGCTGAGCCCTTTTTGTCTCTGTTTGATATTTTTTTGTTGAATCGGCTTTCAACAATTTCATGATATTCATTGATACGCTACTTAGAAAACATTTTTGTATGTGGTTTCTAATAAGTTTTATTACGAAGTTGTCAATTCTAATTATATTGGCGGCATTATATAATTGACTATTGGAGAAGTACTTTGTGTGTTCACTTTCTGGTGTTCTGTGCATAGAAGTGCAGGTTCTTAAGCATTTTCTTTCAAAAACTCTTAGTTTTTACATGTAAGATGGTGATATGTTGCACCATATTGGACATGCATAGGTCTGATAGGTCTGATAAGCGCTTGATATAGCAATATTTTGACGTTTTTTTTGAGGTGGCGCGAGTAAAAGAGCCTTTTATTCATGAAGAATGCTTTTTTAGCTTTGTCAATTTGGTTATTTACATGTTTATCAAAATACAAAAATTGATCTAGCTGAACTCCAAGGTACTTTACGTCATTCGTTTTTCTTAAGGGCGTGTCGCTACTGAGCGGTGTGATGTTGAAGTCCTTCCAGTTTTTTTTTGTACAGCGTTATTACACTCTTTGATTGGCGGTCTAAATAAAATTGTCTCACATTTTTCTGTGTTTAATTTCAAGTGCCAATCGTTGGAATATCGTGTAATTTTGTTGAACATATCTTGAAGCTTGGTTAATTTCGGCGATTGCGTTGCCACCATGATAAATAATAAGATCATCAGCGAAAGCTGTTATATTGTCGATTTTACACAATAGCCCATGAAGGTAAATATTAAATAAAGTTGGGGAATTCACCGTTCCTTGCTGGAGACCGTTTATTAATGCAAAAATTTTTGGACTGGTGAGATTGGCATTGTGTACTCTGAACTGTTTATCGCAAATCATATTATATATTAATAATATCGTTCTTAATAAGAACTTGTATTTAATAAGTTTGTAAATAAGTCCTTTTAACCAGATCCCGTCAATAGCTTTTTCCAAATCGATGAGACAAGCACCCACGCTTTTCTTTTGGTTCCAATTCCAATTAACGTCCGACACAATACGGTTAATTGCATGTATTGTCGAGTGTTTGTATTTAAAGCCGAATTGATTATCACTAATTAAATTTGCCTTTGTGCAATGCCTGTTTATGATATTGTTTACGCAAATTTCAAAGATTTTGCTAATGTTTGATAGAAGGCTTATTGGACGTAGATTGTTGATTGTATAAGGCTCTCGACTTCTTTTTGGAATGATAATCAGTTAAGCCATTTTCCAGTAGCTTGGGAAATAGACGTTGTTAAGCATATTGTTGAATAGGGTGCAATATTCTTGTAAGAGACTGAAAGGAATATTTTTTAGCACTATATTGGGCACCTCGGCGATCCCTGCTGAAAGTTTGTTTCTTAAGTTGGCAAAAATATCTTTCAATACATTCAGGTGTATAAAGAAATCTTCACATTCTTCCTTGGTTAAGGCATTAGATTTTGTATGGCTGTTGAATATTATTTTCGTCGAGTGTGTTGCCTCAAGCTGATTTTTAGCTTGTAAAAACCAGAGGAAGCAAGATTCAACTCATTGGTGAGTAGGGTTATTTGGATCGTTCTCCTTGGCAGAGTGAACAGATTGGAAGTATGAGCCTATTATGTTGAGAATGCTTGGTTGGTCTCTAATAATAAGGTTACATGCGTTGTTATCCCTTTCGACTATTTTCAAGATCATTTGGTACTTTCAGGATAGGAAGTTCAAGCGAACTATTTTTCCTAAAACTTGCTTTTATCATTTGAAACATATTCTGTGGATTTTTTGGGGTCGATTGATGAAAGTTTATTTTTGTAGTGTTCATTTAGCGCGTTGCGAAGATTTTCATTAATTAGTTTTTTTACAAGTTTTAGTTTGGTTTTTTGAAAATTCAATTCAGAGTTGCTAAATAAGAATTCCAGTCTATTGTGTTTTTTTAATTTTTGATAAGGTTTGTTTCTTTTCTATGTACAAATGTTTTAATGTATTGTTTACCAAAGTTTTAATCTGATCAAATTTTTTAAATTTGGGAACTGTTGCTTTAATTTGAATTATGACTTCGTTAATTTTTTTGATCCTAGGGTTATCAGGAGGGGTACCTCCCATACAAACCCAAATTAAATCACAGACTTATAAACAATAACAGTACAACCAAAGTGCCACTCAAACTGTGTTCTTTGTTGATAATCAAACTGTAACAGAGAGAATATAGTGATGCTAAGAAAGGAACGTTGGATAAAACCCGGAAGATTTGTCATAGCCAATGATAGCCGTCTTTCTGGTTTTCCTTTAATAACTTCAGATAAGGGAGAATTTAACCAAATCGTCTGTAAAAAAGTTGCCGATTGCAAAAATGTCAAAAACGGTTTCTAGCACACCCAAAAATGGAATTGCGATTGAATTGAATGTGAAAGCGGTTTCTTGCACATACCCGACAGTGTCGGAACTGCTAAGTAAACAATAATAATAAATGGTCTTTCGATGCCTTGTGCATCCAATAATGTGGACCATAAGTATAAACATATGCATAAGCATACTCATATTTCAATAATTAGAATATTGTAAGTATAAGTCAAGTTTTGTATCTCAAGTGACTGCAGCGCTGAACATACGAATTCAGATATCATTCAGAACTAAACTAGCATGCTCGATTGTTCAAATAATAAAAGTAATTAGCTACCTTCTAATTGATCATATGCTTTAGCAATATAAAAACAAAGTAATGGGCCTCACCTATATAAGCACACCATTGAAGTGAAACTGGTGCACAAAATGTTAAGAATCAAGTTTTAAAATAATTAAAAATGTTATTTTCTATAACAATTTTCATTTATTTCATTATTAAATATTATAATATAGTCAAAAATGTATTGAATTATATGACATCTAACAGCAAAGTCTCAACGACATGCACACAAATTACTGTGCAAGATCGGCTTCGTGTAGGGCACACACAAATGAAAAGCATAATTGGAATTCGCTCATTCCATGAGCACATATGACTGAAGAGAAGAGCGAAAATGCAACTGTGTAATTGCGAGTGTGTTGTTGTTGATATGTTGTGCACCAAACAACAACATCAACAAAAGCAACGACACAAGCAAAGCCATAGTCATTGGTTTTCGTTCAACGATCAGTTAGCCACCCGCGCACTTCCCTTCTCGTCAAACGCAAATTGAGAGAGAGAGAGCTCTGGTGTATGTTCCCTCGTGTATTATACCACAGCAACAACAACAAAGACGAGACACACGAAGAGCTAGAGAAATGCATTTCGGGTGGTGGTCGCTTGCTTGGTCATCCGGTCACTTATTCGTACGTTCTTTCGTAAAGTAAACACACATCAGTGAAGCACTTTTTTATCTCTCTCTTACTCATGCATAAACATTTAATCTCTACGCTGCAGACGAAAAGCCAATGTGTCATTCGCATTCCGGCACAGCAAGGAACCCGGAACCCTTGAGCCAAAGGTCATTGCTTGCTAAACTCCGCGCGATACAGCATCAGCCGGGTTCATTTTCGTAGCAATCTTCCTCCAGGCAGCTATGTTTGACAGCTCCTGAATTTTTGCCACTCGAAGTGCTAGAAATGTGGTCCAGTGCCTCGAAGGTGCCGACAACCGATTTCTGAGTCAATCCAATATGTGACTCCTTTTAGGCGCTCGGAACCGCAACTGACCACCTTCGCTACCAACTGGGTTACCAAAAGTGCAGCTTGAAGCTCTATCCGTGACAAGCTTGTTGTCTTGACAGGAGCAACCCTTGGCTAAGGTATCACGAATCTCACCGATATGTTACCCGAGTCGTCTATGGACCTCGCGAACACTACTGCCCCTTAAGGAATCCATGTAAATCGACATCACATCTGGGAACTACTATTTTGGAGACCATTACAAGCTCACTTCGAAATTTTATCCATTGAGTACGCAATTCTTCTTCCCAGCTGCAACTCGAAACATGCAATGATTGAAAAACAATTTTCCTAGTACAATCACTGGACTCAACATCCCAAGAGGGTCAAAATGCACGCTAGATCTGACAATACCAATCTTTTGGTCATCACCCCAACTTTACCTTTTGGCGAGTAGGTAAAGCGAATTGTTTCGTCATCGGAATCCCAAAGAACACTTGGAGTCTTCGCACAAGTGTCGGCTTTGTTCGACAGTGGACCATTATCTTAAAGCTCGTCTAAGTGTAGTGCCTCGCTATGATTGGATCGGCATTTATGTAACTCGAACCTGCCTAAGTTGACAAGCTCCATAACTTTCCTTCCATGCTGTCCAACCGATTAAGCTCCTCCTAGTTTAGGATTTTGAAGGTTTGCGGCAGATGGCAACCTTTTGTTAGAGAAAAGTAATTGGCAACATAGACTCAAGGTTCTTTTTCGAATGTGTTTCAGTAGCGGCAAAGTGATCATGGGAGAGTCTTTTGGGCAGGTTGATCGTGGAAAGTCGTGTTAGTGGTAGACGCGTTTGATTGTGTTAAAAAGAAGAAGAAGAGGTGATGGATTAAAAGAATAGAATCACGGTACGAAAGAAGTGAATTAAAAAGGTCGGATTTAAGTTCACTAAAGAAGGGTGAATAGAAGAAAGCGTATGATACAGTACAAGCAGGTAATGGCGTAAATCAAGTGAAATCGATTTAGTTTGACATATAAAAGACGATGGTAAAGTAATAAAACTCCAAAACCCACAATATTTAAAATCAAGACGAAAACAAAATAAATGTAATTAAAACATAGGCAAAATGCACCCGAAAACAATTTACATATTTGTAATAATAAAACCTACAAATATTTGGGGGCTCGTCCGGGAGAATGCCTGTGTAATCTGATTTTTTTTCTCTTGAGCGCGTATTGCATAAACTGTATCAAGTGTGTCAGAAACTATTTTTTTTTTGTTTACGCTAACGCCACCAAGCGAGGCAACAGGTAGGAATAAATGTGCGATCGCATCGGTACGTGACAGAACAAAATCGAATAGAACAAAAGAAACAGAAAAGAAGTGAGGAAGATATAGTTAAAAGGCAGTATCAGATTACACGTGTGTAATGGTTTGAGAAGCAACATATGTAAAGAAGTGTGTATCGAACGGCAAAAATATTTTTTTTTTTTTTTTCTGACGCCACCAACCGAGGCAGCGGGCAGGAATAAATGTACGTTGTAAAATAAAAATGAAACGAACGAAAGACACAGTTTGGACACAACAAAACGGCGTGTGCATAAGTTGTGTCAAAAGCATTTTTTTTTTTTTTGTGTAAACGAGTGCAGTCTAACGAAGAAACTGTACCAAAATACAACACATTTTTTTTCCTCTTTTTCTCTCGTTTTGTGTGACGCAAATAAACTACGAGTCGGTCGAAGATAATCGTGTGATTATGTTTTTACCTAAAATAAAAGAAATAGTAAAAGAAGAAAACAACAAAAGTGGCATAATAATCGTTGTACGTGTAGTGGTGACATTACTTATTGATCGTTAAAATTCAAATTTTTGATTCCTGCTGTCTAATGCCGCCAAGCAGGTATACTAGAAGATCACCAAAGCTACATACACACCAACGTGAAGCAGTTATAAGAAAAGTTTTCAACAACGAGTAAATACCTAAGGAAGGTATTGTCAACAACATAGTGTACATCAGCGGCGAGGGAGTTATAGCTGAAGGGCTCAGACAAACCACAGCAAGTGGGCGTGGCATTCTGCAGGCTACAACATCTGCAACATCAGTTACAAGAGTTGTCTCCAAAAGAAAACATCGTTTAAAGTAGTTTTAAGTTAACTGTAGGAATAAAGATCAACACATCAACTTAATGGTTTATTTGTTGACTAAATTGTGTCAAGTGTTGCGTTGATGTGGTTTTGGATTATATTAGAACCAAATACTAATAACAAATTTTGTACATATCTTGTATATAAGTATTAACCAAAAGTTTGACCATGGACGCCAGACAGATTTTGAATTTGAAATTGGTAGAATTGAGAGAGAAACTTAGAGAATTAGAATTATGCACATTGGGTAGAAAAAGTGTGCTTCAAGACAGACTGTTAGAGCATCTCAATTTAGATGATCCTGAAGAGGAAGTAGAGCTAATAGTAGATTCAAATTCAATAGCAAGCGAGTATCTGGATGTCCAGTCAGGGGTGGTAAGATCTCATTTTACACTGCGTGATGTGAGAGATAGCGTATAAACATTCTCTGGTATAGGTCAATTTGACATCAATCAATGGCTTACAGAGTTTGAGGATGTCGCCACCACAGTGCAATGGGATGATCTTCAGAAATATGTTTACGCTTAACAATTATTAGAGAGTGCAGCTAAACTATTTGTTAGAGATTTGAAGGGAGTATGTGGCTGAGACAAACTGAAGCAAAACAAGTAGTGCTGAGTACGTTTGATATAGTTGTAATAAGCCAGGGCATATTGCAAAGAATTGTGACCAAAAGAAGGGGCCAGAAAGGAAAAAGTGTCAATTTTGAGAAATGCTTATGGAACGAAAAGTCTGATCCAAAAGATGTTGTTAGTAAATCAGGTAAAAGTTGTAGCTATGGTTGATTCGGGATGCGACGTTTGTCTCGTTCATGAAGACATTGTAAAACAGTTGAAGCATGTACAGTTAATTGAAAAAAGAATGAAGGGTATAGGCACAGGAGAACTAACCACCATTGGGCATTTTAAGGCAGACATTACAGTAGACAATGTAAATTTCAAAGTCATTTTCAATGTAGTCAAGTCATTTGATGCGGAAAGATCCAGATGATCAGTTTTCCCACCCAGTTGAGTTTTTGAGCATCAAAACCAAACCTTGTGAAGAAAAGTATAGTTCTTACAAGTTAGAAGTAATTGCAGTAGTAAAAAGCAGTTAAGAAATGGCGAGTATATTTGTTAGGCATAAAGTTTAAAGTAGAAACTGACTGTAACGCATTTACTTTGATGATGAAAGATTGAAGAAAGGGGAAAAAGAAGGTTTACTGATGCCAATTGACAAAGCACAACAGCCACTTGGGACATATCATTTAGACCAAGTAGGGCCACTTACGGAGACGCGGAAGATATATTATCACATCTTAGTAGTGGTCGATGGATTCTCGACATTCGTTTGGTTATACCCAACGAAATCCACAGGAACAGATGAAGCCATTGAGAGACTCGAGAGGCAGGCATAGGTTTTTGGAAATCGCAAGCGAATAGTCACAGACAGAGGTACAGCGTTCACATCAAATAAATTCAAAGATTATTGTGAAGAAGAAGACATACAACTATTGCACATAACGACGGGAATGCCTAGAGGAAACGTTCAGGTGGAACGCATCCATAGAAAGGGTAAACCAGATGGTTGGTATCAATATGTCGAACGCGTGCAACAGATCATAAATAACACGGCACCTCGAAGTACTAAAAATACCCCGTTTAGGATACTTACTGGACTGAAAATGAATATCAAAGACGACGACTTAAGAAAACGATTACAGGATGTAGAAATAGACATGTTCAATAAAGATAGAGATGAAATAAGGAAGAGTGCACAAGAGAAAGCAGGATAATTGAAAAATTTCTAACAGAAATAGAAAAGTAGAAACAAAGTTTAAAGTAGGAGGGTTAGTAGCTATCAGAAGAACACAATATAGTTCAGGTATGAAGTTACGACCAAAATTGTTTGGTTATAACTTGTAATTATAATCTAGTTCTAATAATATAACGTGAATTTCGAAGTTGTGACGTGTGTCAGTCCTATCCTAGAATACTAACACCAGGTGCATAGAAGTAAGTTTTACCTAAAGTAAGTTTCAATTTACACAAATTGAAATTGCCGCTAGAAACTGTTGTTTTTTATATGAAGAGGAAACAATAACCAAGAATCTAGATTCTAGATAATCTATAGCTTCTTTTGTTATCTAATGCAAGCTTTGATAATAAAGAGCTTTCAAAAAAAAGCTTTTAGCTTAGTTTAAGCTTATCCTGATCTGAGCTTTATGCTCGTCTTATCGTTTAGTTTATCCTGGTCCGAGCTTTAAGCTTGTCTTCAATAAAACTTGGCCTGTTGATTTCTGAA